>OX465440.1:4676210-4686210 GCA_950005045.1 Agrotis exclamationis
GGGGGATGGAGGGGGGGGGGGGGGGGGGGGGGCGTCTCAGAGCGTAGGCGTATCCATCGATAGGGGTCTTTAAAAATTATATTGAGGTCACTAATATCATTCTTTTTCTAAACTTGACAGTTTGCACGAGAGAGACACACCCGAAGTGGTAAAATGTGCCCCCCCCCCCCCCCCCTCCCCCTGTAAATTCAAAAATAAGAGAATGATAGAACTTAAAAATATATATCAACGAAAACTTCCAACGAAAATAGTACATTCTCAAAAACCCCGGGCGGGACGGGTGCTGGAGGGGGGGGGGGGGGGGGGGGGGGCGTCTTAGATCGTAGGCGCATCCACGGATAGGGGTCTTTAAAAATTATATTGAGGTTACTAATATCATTATTTTTCTAAACTTGACAGTTTGCACGAGAGACACACACCCAAAGTGGTAAAATGTGCCCCCCCCCCCCCCCCCCCCCCCCCGTAAATTAAAAAATAAGAGAATGATTCAACTTAATAATATATATATGTATACACATATATCAACTTCCAATATCCGATATAGTACATTTTCAAAAATGGGGTGTCTTAGAGCTTAGGCATAGTACACTTTCAGAAACCCGGGGCGGGACGGGGGAGGGAGGGGGGGGGGGGGGTGTCTTAGATCGTAGGCGTATCCATGGATAGGGGTCTTTAAAGATTATATTGAGGTTACTAATATCATTCTTTTTCTAAACTTGACAGTTTGCACGAGAGAGACACACCCGAAGTGGTAAAATGTGCCCCCCCCCCCCCCCCCCCTCCCCCTGTAAATTCAAAAATAAGAGAATGATAGAACTTAAAAATATATATCAACGAAAACTTCCAACGAAAATAGTACATTTTCAAAAACCCCGGGCGGGACGGGGGATGGAGGGGGGGGGGGGGCTGCGGGGGCGTCTCAGAGCGTAGGCGTATCCATCGATAGGGGTCTTTAAAAATTATATTGAGGTTACTAATATCATTCTTTTTCTAAACTTGACAGTTTGCACGAGAGAGACACACCCGAAGTGGTAAAATGTGCCCGCCCCCCCAACCCCCGGGAATTCAAAAATAATTCGGGCGTGTCGGTTGGGGCTGTTCATCGATCACTTATAGAAATCATCTATTCATTATAACTTATCACCGCCTTTGCCTCAACTGCCCGATACGAGATTTTGCGCGCATAGCACTGTTGTAATGCGGCGCGACGTACGAGTTGATAACCGGACGTAGCGCGCGTGTTGCTCTACAGCGAACGAACGGCGGTGGGTCGAGGTGTTTCTGGCGAGAGAGAAGTTTTTCTATGTTTATGGATATAACTGAAACTCCGTCTGGCGCGCGCGGCTTCATCCGTGTTATTAGTGTTGTGTGCGATGAGTAAGCGAGAGGCGTCCGTCTTTAATTACATACGGAGAGAGGGAGACATGATAATATTCATACGATGGTGATTGCGCGAGTGTTTTGTGATAGTTTTTAAAATATACTTCACCTTACGTTCGCGCTCTCGTCGTGTGTGTTATGTTATTATTATTGTTGATGGTGATGTATAATAAGAGGGAGGCTTCTTGCTTGCTCGCCGTGCGTGTTGAACTGTGTGGACCGACGGTGCGTATGTTATGCGTGTCCGTCTAAGAGCGGTCGTTGTATGAAATTATACGAACGGCGCGACGTTACCGGCGCATCGATGCGTGCAGTGTCCGTCGCGTCCGATGAGTATATGCTCTCATTGATTGAGATCCATATTTATGTGAGGCGCTCTATACGTTCCGGGCTGAATCGTATATGATCACGCGAATGTGTCAACAGAATATACACGTGAACGAGTCTCGGTACGAACGTTCCGAATTGGGGGCTTTTCCGTTCACGACTTTACACGTCGTCGACGCCAACGCCCTTATGCGCGCGCAGCGCGTCTGTACGGGTTGAGATATACTCTTTCAGATGTTCGCGCGTGCGACAATAAACAGAAGTCTAAATTGAGCTCGCCCGGTCGGCGTTTGCGTCTCTGAGATCGCGAACGCGCGGGTTTATGAGGATTCAGGTGCCCGCTCCGCTTCGCCGCGGGACGGGTGCCGACGATCTCTTGTTTCGAAGCTCCCTGGTTGATCCTGCCAGTAGTTATATGCTTGTCTCAAAGATTAAGCCATGCATGTCTCAGTGCAAGCCGTATTAAGGCGATACCGCGAATGGCTCAATATATCAGTTTTGGTTCCTTAGATCTTACTCAGTTACTTGGATAACTGTGGTAATTCTAGAGCTAATACATGCAATCAGAACTCTGACCAGTGATGGGATGAGTGCTTTTATTAGATCAAAACCAATCGACGGAGGGCTGCGCGTCTGAAGTCGTTAATTTTGATGAATCTGGATAACTTTTGCCGATCGCATGGTCCAGTACCGGCGACGCATCTTTCAAATGTCTGCCTTATCAACTTTCGATGGTAGTTTCTGCGACTACCATGGTTGTCACGGGTAACGGGGAATCAGGGTTCGATTCCGGAGAGGGAGCCTGAGAAACGGCTACCACATCCAAGGAAGGCAGCAGGCGCGCAAATTACCCACTCCCGGCACGGGGAGGTAGTGACGAAAAATAACGATACGGGACTCTTACGAGGCCTCGTAATCGGAATGAGTACACTTTAAATATTTTAACGAGGAACAATTGGAGGGCAAGTCTGGTGCCAGCAGCCGCGGTAATTCCAGCTCCAATAGCGTATACTAAAATTGTTGCGGTTAAAAAGCTCGTAGTTGCATTTGTGCGCCGCGCTGTCGGTGCACCGCATCCGCGGTGATACTGACACGTCTGCGGAGCATATCGTCGGTGAGCCGTCGGTCAAACGTCGGTTCAATATCAAAATCCTATCGCGGTGCTCTTCAATGAGTGTCGAGGTGGGCCGACAATTTTACTTTGAACAAATTAGAGTGCTCAAAGCGGGCTCAAAATGCTGCTTGAATATTTCGTGCATGGAATAATAGAATATGATCTCGGTTCTATTTTGTTGGTTTTCAGAACTCCGAGGTAATGATTAATAGGGATAACTGGGGGCATTCGTATTGCGACGTTAGAGGTGAAATTCTTGGATCGTCGCAAGACGAACATCAGCGAAAGCATTTGCCAAAGGTGTATAACGCGGGATTTTTATTGTAGGCACACTGTAGGCATGAGAGGCAAGTTCAGGCCGCCATGTTGTCGTTACGCACGCCCCCTCCGTCCCCCGCCGCCCGCGCACCCCGCGCTCACGCAGGCGAGGCGCCGCGGCCGGCGGCTAGTGCGCCCCCGACCGGAGAAACGTATGGTCACGCGTTATTTGCGATCCTCCGCGACTCTAAGTCGCGCTACAAATTGTTCTCGAAGTCTATAATTTTGTTAAAGTTAATTGTGTATCTTGTGTGTAAACTGTATAACGTAATAAACGATTGTACCTACAAAGAATTGACTTTAAACTGGCGCCCAAACTAGTGGCACGGACCGTTAAATCCGGTACAGTGAAACACGTGGCGTACGCGTACCTACTCATCATAAAAGTACGGTCTGGTACGGACACTCGACCTTACCGTTGACATCACCGAGGTGAAGATGCCGATAACGAGGGGAGAAGCGCTCCGTCAACGACGAGAAGATGAAGACGACGTCACGCTCACTGAAGCAGAGGAGAGTGTTGTCGAGCGCGGACACGTGGACGAAACCGCGCGCGCCGGCTCGAGGTCGACACAACAACCAGCTCCTCAGATTTCTCCAGACTTTTTATCTACACTGATCGAGACAATAACGCGAGCGCAAGTGGAAGCCAATAGAAGCCTCATCAATTCGCTGATGACATCCAACGGCGACTTCAGGGCCTCCACCCCAGTCGGGGCCCCTCATACACCTAACGCAAGCGGCGGAAGTACTGCAGCCGCGGTCGCGCCGAGCGCCGACGCAAACCTTATGAAATGCACGGCGCGATTCAACGGGTCGTCTCAGGACGCCGAGGTCCTGGAAGCATTCCTGGACGCCGTCGAAATCTTTAAGGAGTGCGCTGCCGTAAGTGACGAGCACGCCCTCCGCGGGTTGCCGATGTTGCTGGAAGGAGAAGCGGCGGTATGGTGGCGCGGCGTCAAGGCGTCGGTGCCCACGTGGGCAGACGCAATCGCGCGCCTTCGCGCTACTTACGGCGTGGCGCAGCCCGCCCATCAACTTTTACGGCAGATTTTCGCTACGGAACAGCGAGACGAAGAACGTGCGGAAGCATTTTTGTGTAAAGTGAGAGCTTTAATTGCCAAGTTACCGTATTCGCTTAATGAAGAAGTGCAGGTAGACATTTGCTACGGGCTACTGCACCGACGCGTAGTGAAAAGAGTGCCGCGTGATTGTGTTCGTAGCCTAGACGAATTATTATCTAAGACTAGGATTGCGGAGGATACCTACAAGGCGCTTAAGGTAACCAATTCCAATTCTGTTGATAATAATAACAAAACATCGGCGGTGACTACCACCGACCGTAATCTCACGCAATCGAGTTCAAGTACTACGAGCGAAAAGGCGTCGCGTAACAACAACAAAAATAGGCCCCGTTGTAGTTATTGTAGGTTTTTTGGGCATATTAGTGACGAGTGTCGTAATCGTGAGAAGGCGACCACTAGTAAAAATAATAGCGACACTAAGTCGAAAGAGTTACGTTGTTATGGTTGTGGTAAACAAGGCGTCGTGAGGTCGAAATGTGAGGTTTGTGCGAAAACATCGTCGAAACCAGATGAAAAAACATCTGTCAACAATGTCGATTTAGATTTTTGTGGTCATGATGATAGTAGTAACATTAGTACGAGTGATACCGCTTCATGCGTTCGAATAGCGAACATGAGTGCGCGCGAACATCACCCGATGGTAAATATTAGTGTTATGGGCCGTAACGGCGTGGCGATTGTAGATACCGGCGCTACGCATAGCATTGCGAGCCCCTTATTGCACCGACTCTTAGCAGATTCAGGAGTTGGGTTCACCGAGACTAAACGTTTCGTGCGCTTGGCTGATGGTACACAAGGGTGGAGAGACCTGTTATCAGCCGAGATAGATATTATTATTAAAGATCGTAAGGTAACGTGCGATTTTTTAATATTGCCCGGAAGCGACAATAGGACCCTACTAGGTGTAGACTTTTTGACCCGGGCCGGCATGGTATTAGACGTCGCCCGACGCACTTGGTCATTTTCGGATAGTCCGGAAAATTGTTATGATTTCGTGTACACGTACTCGCTTGACCCTACCGATGCGGACCTGTTTAGCACCTCATCTACTGAGTTATCGTTGCGCTCAGACGAAGGTTGTAAGTTAAACCCCGAGCAGCGCGATACATTGAACGCTTTTATCGGACAACACGCGCTGCGGTTCGCGCGCGTAGGACCGGCGACAGATTTCGCCACGCACCGAATAAAGGTAAGTCCTCAACAGGAACCGATAGCTTGTCCACCTTATAGGATGTCACAAAGTAAAAAAGAGGCCTTACAGAAGGAGATCGATAAGCTGCTACGAGATGACGTCATAGAAGAATGCGAGTCTCCGTGGGCGTCTAATGTCGTTCTTGTGACTAAGAAGGACGGGAGTTTAAGGCTATGTATAGACTACCGAAAACTTAATGCAGTGACCGAACCAGACCGGTACCCCTTACCACGCATCGAGGACATACTACACGCGGCCAAGACCAGTGAGTACATGACCACCCTCGACCTGCGCTCAGGTTACCATCAGGTGAGTGTCTGCCCAGAGGACCAAGACAAGACTGCGTTTACGTCGCCTCTTGGTACCTTTAGATTTAAGCGGATGCCGATGGGACTGAGGAACTCGGGAGCCACTTTTCAAAGGATGATGGACCGGTTCCGTTCTAACTTGAAGGGAGTAGAACTCCTTGCGTATCTTGATGATCTGATTTTGCTGTCACCAGGCCCTTTCGAGAAGCACCTGGCTGACCTGGAGACAGTCTTCGAACGACTGGCCATGTTTAAGTTGAGAGTGAATAGGGACAAGAGTTTTTTTGCGAGGGAATCTGTCAAATTCCTAGGCCACGTTATCGTGCCAGGCGGAATCCAGGTGGATCCAGACAAGACAGCAGCCGTTGACAACATGTCCGCACCTCAGAACATAAAACACTTAAAGTGCTTCTTACAGACGTCGAGTTGGTACCGACGCTTTATTAATAATTACGCCGAAGTCGCAAGACCCCTGACTAACCTCTTGAAGAAGTCGAGTGCTTGGCGATGGGACGACGAGCAACAGAAGGCTTTTGAACGCATCAAGTCTCTCCTCGTATCCGCTCCCATCCTCCGTCAGGCAGATGAGTCGAAACCTTTTATCCTTTGCACTGACAGCAGCGCTTACTGCCTTGGGGCTGTTCTTATGCAGGGGGAGGGACACGACGAGAGGCCCATTGAATATGCGAGTCGACTACTCACCAGCGCCGAGAGGAACTACTCCACGACCGAGCGGGAGGCGCTCGCCGTCGTGTGGGCACTCGGTAAGTTCCGTGGTTACGTAGAGACCGCGAAGGTCACGGTCAGGACGGACCACCAACCCTTGCGATGGCTGATGAGTCAAAGATCACCTAGTGGCCGGTTGGCCAGGTGGGCTCTTACGTTGCAAGAGTTTGACCTCAGCATCGAATACACTCCCGGTCGGTCGAACGTGGTCGCAGATACGTTGTCGCGACCCGTTTGTACAGAAAACCAGAATGAGTGTGACCTTTGCATGACGGTCATTGACATGCCGAAGAGGAGCAGCGGTGATATACGTAGAAATCAGATGCTGGACCCAGAAGTTCGGAAAATTATTGAGGACATGGAGTCCGACGAACCCTCTAGGGGGAGACCGTGGTCCGACCGCGGATACACTATTTCCGATGGGATACTTTACAGGTATAGTTTAGAGTCAGATGATGGAGAGGACTGCTGCTTAGTCGTGCCCGAACATGAACGCAGGCAGGTTATGGTTGACCTCCACGACGCGCCGACTGCCGGCCATTTCGGCGTGGAGCGCACTTTAAGCCGCGTTCGTGCAAGATATTATTGGCCTGGCATGCGCACGTTCGTCACGAACTACGTAAGAGAGTGCGTACCTTGCCAGAGGTATAAAGCCGATAACCGCAAACCAGCAGGACTGCTGCAAACTCCTGCTGTGTCAAGACGATTCGAGGTAGTTTCCGTGGACCTGTTTGGTCCGCTCGTCGAGACGCCCAGGAAGAACAGGTGGGTACTGATCGTAGAAGATGTTTGCTCACGCTGGGTGGAATTGTTTCCATTAGAGAATGCCACTAGCGTAGAATGCGCTCAGACTCTCGCGAATGAAGTGTTTCTCAGGTATGGAGTACCACGCCGCCTCATTAGTGACAACGGCGTGCAATTCGTGAGCGAGGTAATGCAACAAGTTTGCCATGTTCTAGGGATCAGCCAGTCTCTCACGCCTTATTACCATCCTGAGGCCAATCCTATAGAAAGGAAGAACCGAGACCTCAAACCTCAATTGGCCATGCTCGTCGGTCAAGATCATACCACGTGGGATATGCATCTCGCGGCGATCAGGTTTGCTATGAACTCCGCGATTACCAGTAGCACAGGGTTTTCGCCGGCACAACTCACTTTCGGAAGAGAGTTACGAGCTCCTTCCGACTCTGCTATAGACATGAGGGCTATCGTAGAAAACGATAACTTCGTACCCAGCATTACGCCTTACTTGAAAAGGATGGCTGCAACACTGGACGAGGCCAGGGACACCCACGAGAAAGCACAGGCGGTCCAGAAGGAAAACGCTGACCAAAGAAGAAGGCCAGCACCTGAGCACAAGGTAGGTGACTTGGTCTTGTTAAAAACGCAAGGACCTAACGACGCGAGCCGCGGACAGACCGCAAAGTTTATCCCACGTCGTGACGGCCCATACCGAATCGGGAAGATTGTCAGTCCGACCACATACGAGCTAGAGAACGTACAAACTGGTAGCAACGTAGGCAAATACCACGTTTCGCACCTCACGCCCTTCACCGGACAGGTAGAGCCTCCTGTCCGCGCTAAACGTAAACGCGGCAGGCCGCGTAGGTATTTAGACTAGCCCAACTGTGGGGACACTTAGTTAGGCTAGAGGGGGAGGATATAACGCGGGATTTTTATTGTAGGCACACTGTAGGCATGAGAGGCAAGTTCAGGCCGCCATGTTGTCGTTACGCACGCCCCCTCCGTCCCCCGCCGCCCGCGCACCCCGCGCTCACGCAGGCGAGGCGCCGCGGCCGGCGGCTAGTGCGCCCCCGACCGGAGAAACGTATGGTCACGCGTTATTTGCGATCCTCCGCGACTCTAAGTCGCGCTACAAATTGTTCTCGAAGTCTATAATTTTGTTAAAGTTAATTGTGTATCTTGTGTGTAAACTGTATAACGTAATAAACGATTGTACCTACAAAGAATTGACTTTAAAGGTGTTTTCATCAATCAAGAACGAAAGTTAGAGGTTCGAAGGCGATTAGATACCGCCCTAGTTCTAACCGTAAATATGTCATCTAGCGATCCGCCGACGTTACTACAATGGCTCGGCGGGCAGCTTCCGGGAAACCAAAGATTTTGGACTCCGGGGGGAGTATGGTTGCAAAGCTGAAACTTAAAGGAATTGACGGAAGGGCACCACCAGGAGTGGAGCCTGCGGCTTAATTTGACTCAACACGGGAAATCTCACCAGGCCCGGACACCGGAAGGATTGACAGATTAACAGCTCTTTCTTGATTCGGTGGGTGGTGGTGCATGGCCGTTCTTAGTTGGTGGAGCGATTTGTCTGGTTAATTCCGGTAACGAACGAGACTCTAGCCTGCTAAATAGGCGTCGTCATTTAGGTGTGCGCGGCTAACGGTCGCGCAACTCACTGGCGACGTATTAAAATTCTTCTTAGAGGGACCGGCGGCTTCGAGCCGCACGAGATTGAGCAATAACAGGTCTGTGATGCCCTTAGATGTCCTGGGCCGCACGCGCGCTACACTGAAGGAATCAGCATGTTCTCCCTGGCCTAGAGGCCCGGGCAACCCGCTGAAACTCCTTCGTGCTGGGGATTGGGGTTTGCAATTATCCCCCATAAACGAGGAATTCCTAGTAAGCGCGAGTCATAAGCTCGCGTTGATTACGTCCCTGCCCTTTGTACACACCGCCCGTCGCTACTACCGATTGAATGATTTAGTGAGGTCTTCGGACCGACACGCGGTGGCTTCACGGCCGTCGGCGTTGCTGGGAAGTTGACCAAACTTGATCATTTAGAGGAAGTAAAAGTCGTAACAAGGTTTCCGTAGGGGAACCTGCGGAAGGATCATTAACGTGTTGTAACGCTGCGCGGCGCGCGCGTGACAAACGTAAATATTCATCCACACAAGAACAGAGGACAGAAACGCGCGCTCTCGGACCTCTTCTAGGCGAAGGGTGGCTGAGAGTGCGCGTCGTTCTCGCGTCGCGTCCTCAAACGGTACGTAGACTGGTCTAAAAACCCGCACCACGAGTACCTATGGGCGTGTTCGTCAACACTCTCGTCCCTCATACTGCGGTGGGATAATTTATTTATTTCTTAAATAATATTTTTCTTTTTATTTTATGTAACAAACCGTATCCATATTATGTGGTAATACGTAAAACTATTACCCTGGACGGTGGATCACTTGGCTCGCGGGTCGATGAAGAACGCAGTTAACTGCGCGTCATAGTGTGAACTGCAGGACACATTTGAACATCGACATTTCGAACGCACATTGCGGTCCGTGGAGACACATCCAGGACCACTCCTGTCTGAGGGCCGGCTGTATAAAATACAAATGCCACATTGCGTTTCGTCGAAACACACGTCACGCACTTGACGGTTCTGCGCGCGGCGTCCGCGTCCTTGGACGTCGCGCGTTGTCCGTTCAAATATCAACGATACCTATACGTATAAGCACACGTGTGTGTGTGCGTACGAGACATTTGTCGAACGACGCGTGCGCGCTCGGCCTGTACGCGCTGAGCGTACCGGGTC
>OX465440.1:4691210-4711210 GCA_950005045.1 Agrotis exclamationis
TAGAAAATTTCACAGAGTCCCTAAAAAGAAAAAGAAAAAACCGAGGTTAGCGCTGCGATGGGGGGGAACCATTTTCGATTGTAATTCCCCCAACCCCCTAAATACAAAAATAAGAGAACGATAAAACTTATAAAACGAAAATTGGTTTGGACGAGATACAGTTAGCAGTCTTTGAGATATAGAACATTTTCAAAAATGGGGTGTCTTAGAGCGTGGGCGGATCCATGGATAGGGGCCTTTAAAAATTATATTGAGGTTACTAATATCATTCTTTTTGTAAACTTGACAGTTTGCACGAGAGACACATCCAAAGTGGTAAAATGTGCGCCCCCCAAATAAATTCAAAAATAAGAGAATGATAGAACTTAAAAATATATATCAACGAAAGCTTCCAACGAAAATAGTACATTTTCAAAAACCCGGGGCGGGACGGGGGATGGAGGGGGGGGGGGGGGGGGGGGGGGCGTCTCAGAGCGTAGGCGTATCCATCGATAGGGGTCTTTAAAAATTATATTGAGGTCACTAATATCATTCTTTTTCTAAACTTGACAGTTTGCACGAGAGAGACACACCCGAAGTGGTAAAATGTGCCCCCCCCCCCCCCCCCTCCCCCTGTAAATTCAAAAATAAGAGAATGATAGAACTTAAAAATATATATCAACGAAAACTTCCAACGAAAATAGTACATTCTCAAAAACCCCGGGCGGGACGGGTGCTGGAGGGGGGGGGGGGGGGGGGGGGGGGCGTCTTAGATCGTAGGCGCATCCACGGATAGGGGTCTTTAAAAATTATATTGAGGTTACTAATATCATTATTTTTCTAAACTTGACAGTTTGCACGAGAGACACACACCCAAAGTGGTAAAATGTGCCCCCCCCCCCCCCCCCCCCCCCCCGTAAATTAAAAAATAAGAGAATGATTCAACTTAATAATATATATATGTATACACATATATCAACTTCCAATATCCGATATAGTACATTTTCAAAAATGGGGTGTCTTAGAGCTTAGGCATAGTACACTTTCAGAAACCCGGGGCGGGACGGGGGAGGGAGGGGGGGGGGGGGGTGTCTTAGATCGTAGGCGTATCCATGGATAGGGGTCTTTAAAGATTATATTGAGGTTACTAATATCATTCTTTTTCTAAACTTGACAGTTTGCACGAGAGAGACACACCCGAAGTGGTAAAATGTGCCCCCCCCCCCCCCCCCCCTCCCCCTGTAAATTCAAAAATAAGAGAATGATAGAACTTAAAAATATATATCAACGAAAACTTCCAACGAAAATAGTACATTTTCAAAAACCCCGGGCGGGACGGGGGATGGAGGGGGGGGGGGGGCTGCGGGGGCGTCTCAGAGCGTAGGCGTATCCATCGATAGGGGTCTTTAAAAATTATATTGAGGTTACTAATATCATTCTTTTTCTAAACTTGACAGTTTGCACGAGAGAGACACACCCGAAGTGGTAAAATGTGCCCGCCCCCCCAACCCCCGGGAATTCAAAAATAATTCGGGCGTGTCGGTTGGGGCTGTTCATCGATCACTTATAGAAATCATCTATTCATTATAACTTATCACCGCCTTTGCCTCAACTGCCCGATACGAGATTTTGCGCGCATAGCACTGTTGTAATGCGGCGCGACGTACGAGTTGATAACCGGACGTAGCGCGCGTGTTGCTCTACAGCGAACGAACGGCGGTGGGTCGAGGTGTTTCTGGCGAGAGAGAAGTTTTTCTATGTTTATGGATATAACTGAAACTCCGTCTGGCGCGCGCGGCTTCATCCGTGTTATTAGTGTTGTGTGCGATGAGTAAGCGAGAGGCGTCCGTCTTTAATTACATACGGAGAGAGGGAGACATGATAATATTCATACGATGGTGATTGCGCGAGTGTTTTGTGATAGTTTTTAAAATATACTTCACCTTACGTTCGCGCTCTCGTCGTGTGTGTTATGTTATTATTATTGTTGATGGTGATGTATAATAAGAGGGAGGCTTCTTGCTTGCTCGCCGTGCGTGTTGAACTGTGTGGACCGACGGTGCGTATGTTATGCGTGTCCGTCTAAGAGCGGTCGTTGTATGAAATTATACGAACGGCGCGACGTTACCGGCGCATCGATGCGTGCAGTGTCCGTCGCGTCCGATGAGTATATGCTCTCATTGATTGAGATCCATATTTATGTGAGGCGCTCTATACGTTCCGGGCTGAATCGTATATGATCACGCGAATGTGTCAACAGAATATACACGTGAACGAGTCTCGGTACGAACGTTCCGAATTGGGGGCTTTTCCGTTCACGACTTTACACGTCGTCGACGCCAACGCCCTTATGCGCGCGCAGCGCGTCTGTACGGGTTGAGATATACTCTTTCAGATGTTCGCGCGTGCGACAATAAACAGAAGTCTAAATTGAGCTCGCCCGGTCGGCGTTTGCGTCTCTGAGATCGCGAACGCGCGGGTTTATGAGGATTCAGGTGCCCGCTCCGCTTCGCCGCGGGACGGGTGCCGACGATCTCTTGTTTCGAAGCTCCCTGGTTGATCCTGCCAGTAGTTATATGCTTGTCTCAAAGATTAAGCCATGCATGTCTCAGTGCAAGCCGTATTAAGGCGATACCGCGAATGGCTCAATATATCAGTTTTGGTTCCTTAGATCTTACTCAGTTACTTGGATAACTGTGGTAATTCTAGAGCTAATACATGCAATCAGAACTCTGACCAGTGATGGGATGAGTGCTTTTATTAGATCAAAACCAATCGACGGAGGGCTGCGCGTCTGAAGTCGTTAATTTTGATGAATCTGGATAACTTTTGCCGATCGCATGGTCCAGTACCGGCGACGCATCTTTCAAATGTCTGCCTTATCAACTTTCGATGGTAGTTTCTGCGACTACCATGGTTGTCACGGGTAACGGGGAATCAGGGTTCGATTCCGGAGAGGGAGCCTGAGAAACGGCTACCACATCCAAGGAAGGCAGCAGGCGCGCAAATTACCCACTCCCGGCACGGGGAGGTAGTGACGAAAAATAACGATACGGGACTCTTACGAGGCCTCGTAATCGGAATGAGTACACTTTAAATATTTTAACGAGGAACAATTGGAGGGCAAGTCTGGTGCCAGCAGCCGCGGTAATTCCAGCTCCAATAGCGTATACTAAAATTGTTGCGGTTAAAAAGCTCGTAGTTGCATTTGTGCGCCGCGCTGTCGGTGCACCGCATCCGCGGTGATACTGACACGTCTGCGGAGCATATCGTCGGTGAGCCGTCGGTCAAACGTCGGTTCAATATCAAAATCCTATCGCGGTGCTCTTCAATGAGTGTCGAGGTGGGCCGACAATTTTACTTTGAACAAATTAGAGTGCTCAAAGCGGGCTCAAAATGCTGCTTGAATATTTCGTGCATGGAATAATAGAATATGATCTCGGTTCTATTTTGTTGGTTTTCAGAACTCCGAGGTAATGATTAATAGGGATAACTGGGGGCATTCGTATTGCGACGTTAGAGGTGAAATTCTTGGATCGTCGCAAGACGAACATCAGCGAAAGCATTTGCCAAAGGTGTTTTCATCAATCAAGAACGAAAGTTAGAGGTTCGAAGGCGATTAGATACCGCCCTAGTTCTAACCGTAAATATGTCATCTAGCGATCCGCCGACGTTACTACAATGGCTCGGCGGGCAGCTTCCGGGAAACCAAAGATTTTGGACTCCGGGGGGAGTATGGTTGCAAAGCTGAAACTTAAAGGAATTGACGGAAGGGCACCACCAGGAGTGGAGCCTGCGGCTTAATTTGACTCAACACGGGAAATCTCACCAGGCCCGGACACCGGAAGGATTGACAGATTAACAGCTCTTTCTTGATTCGGTGGGTGGTGGTGCATGGCCGTTCTTAGTTGGTGGAGCGATTTGTCTGGTTAATTCCGGTAACGAACGAGACTCTAGCCTGCTAAATAGGCGTCGTCATTTAGGTGTGCGCGGCTAACGGTCGCGCAACTCACTGGCGACGTATTAAAATTCTTCTTAGAGGGACCGGCGGCTTCGAGCCGCACGAGATTGAGCAATAACAGGTCTGTGATGCCCTTAGATGTCCTGGGCCGCACGCGCGCTACACTGAAGGAATCAGCATGTTCTCCCTGGCCTAGAGGCCCGGGCAACCCGCTGAAACTCCTTCGTGCTGGGGATTGGGGTTTGCAATTATCCCCCATAAACGAGGAATTCCTAGTAAGCGCGAGTCATAAGCTCGCGTTGATTACGTCCCTGCCCTTTGTACACACCGCCCGTCGCTACTACCGATTGAATGATTTAGTGAGGTCTTCGGACCGACACGCGGTGGCTTCACGGCCGTCGGCGTTGCTGGGAAGTTGACCAAACTTGATCATTTAGAGGAAGTAAAAGTCGTAACAAGGTTTCCGTAGGGGAACCTGCGGAAGGATCATTAACGTGTTGTAACGCTGCGCGGCGCGCGCGTGACAAACGTAAATATTCATCCACACAAGAACAGAGGACAGAAACGCGCGCTCTCGGACCTCTTCTAGGCGAAGGGTGGCTGAGAGTGCGCGTCGTTCTCGCGTCGCGTCCTCAAACGGTACGTAGACTGGTCTAAAAACCCGCACCACGAGTACCTATGGGCGTGTTCGTCAACACTCTCGTCCCTCATACTGCGGTGGGATAATTTATTTATTTCTTAAATAATATTTTTCTTTTTATTTTATGTAACAAACCGTATCCATATTATGTGGTAATACGTAAAACTATTACCCTGGACGGTGGATCACTTGGCTCGCGGGTCGATGAAGAACGCAGTTAACTGCGCGTCATAGTGTGAACTGCAGGACACATTTGAACATCGACATTTCGAACGCACATTGCGGTCCGTGGAGACACATCCAGGACCACTCCTGTCTGAGGGCCGGCTGTATAAAATACAAATGCCACATTGCGTTTCGTCGAAACACACGTCACGCACTTGACGGTTCTGCGCGCGGCGTCCGCGTCCTTGGACGTCGCGCGTTGTCCGTTCAAATATCAACGATACCTATACGTATAAGCACACGTGTGTGTGTGCGTACGAGACATTTGTCGAACGACGCGTGCGCGCTCGGCCTGTACGCGCTGAGCGTACCGGGTCGTGCGTGTCCGCGTGCGGACGTACAAAAGGAACGCGACGGACGTGCGAGAGCACGCGCGCTCGCGACTCTTCGGTCGGGGTGCGACACGCGAGTGTCGCCGTCACCACCAGTGAGGGTTGCGACGCGTCATGTCGCCCGTTCCTCGTCCGCGACGCGCGACGCGCTCGATTGCAGCGCGCGCGCAACGTCGCCAGACATAACGAAAACAGTGTCTTACGTACGCGCAAACATTATTGTTTGTGTTTATCGGAGAAGAGTGAGTAGGCGGACTCGACGTCCGAAGAGCGCATCGACGCCGCCGTCGCTCTCGTGCGCGTGTTAGCGCGCGCGCTCGAGTTCGATTGCGTCGTCGTAACGCTGACGGATATCGCGTCTGCCTCATTTTTTTATCGTTGGCCTCAGATCAGGGAGGATCACCCGCCGAATTTAAGCATATTAGTAAGCGGAGGAAAAGAAACTAACCAGGATTTCCTTAGTAGCGGCGAGCGAACAGGAATGAAGCCCAGCACTGAATCCCGCCGTCGTTCAGGCGGCGGGAGATGTGGTGTTCGGGAGGTTCCGCTTTCTCGTCGCGACCTCTCCTGTCCAAGTTCGTCTTGAACGGGGCCGTTTTCCCGTAGAGGGTGCCAGGCCCGTAGCGACGGAGGATCGCGGCGAGAGGGACTCTCCTTAGAGTCGGGTTGCTTGAGAGTGCAGCCCTAAGTGGGTGGTAAACTCCATCTAAGGCTAAATATTACCGCGAGACCGATAGCGAACAAGTACCGTGAGGGAAAGTTGAAAAGAACTTTGAAGAGAGAGTTCAAGAGTACGTGAAACCGTTCAGGGGTAAACCTGCGAAACTCGAATGAACGAACGGAGAGATTCATCGTCATTCCGCGGCGTACGGACGCGCGCCTCGATGCCGTCGGCCTCGGCCGGTAGGCACGGGTCGCGTCCGTCGACGTCCGCGGACGGCGTGCACTTCTCTCTTAGTAAATACATCGCGACCCGTTCGATGTCGGTCTAAGCGCCGTACGGGAGCCCCGTTGCCCCTTCACGGGGGCGGTGGGACCGCGACGGTGGCCGACCGGCCGTCGGACGGTAGTTTTGACGAATCGCGCACGCGTTTTACACGCGTCCGGCCCGACGCAAGTCAACGTCGTATCCTATGTCTACGCCTTAGTGCGGACGCAGGTGCGGCGCGTCTGTAGTCGCAGCCGTGCTGTCTCGGACTGTGCGCGTCTCTGTCTGCGGTGATTCAGTTTCGGGCACTCGCAGGACCCGTCTTGAAACACGGACCAAGGAGTCTAGCATGTATGCGAGTCATTGAGATAATTAAACTGAAAGGCGCAACGAAAGTGAAGGCGCGCGCTAGCCGCGCGCTCAGGGAGGATGGAGCGTCGATCTAGGTCGATCTCTCGCACTCCCGAGGCGTCTCGTTTCCAATCCGTGAATGCAGGCGCGCTCTGAGCATAAATGCTGGGACCCGAAAGATGGTGAACTATGCCTGGTCAGGTCGAAGTCAGGGGAAACCCTGATGGAGGACCGTAGCGATTCTGACGTGCAAATCGATCGTCGGAACTGGGTATAGGGGCGAAAGACTAATCGAACCATCTAGTAGCTGGTTCCGTCCGAAGTTTCCCTCAGGATAGCTGGCGTCGATTTGAACAGTCTCATCCGGTAAAGCGAATGATTAGAGGCATTGGGGCCGAAACGACCTCAACCTATTCTCAAACTTTAAATGGGTGAGTACTCCGGCTTACTCGAACGATGAAGCCGGAGATCTGATGACGGTGCCAAGTGGGCCAATTTTGGTAAGCAGAACTGGCGCTGTGGGATGAACCAAACGTAGTGTTAAGGCGCCTAAAAAACGCTCATGGGACACCATGAAAGGCGTTGGTCGCTCATGACAGCAGGACGGTGGCCATGGAAGTCGGAATCCGCTAAGGAGTGTGCAACGACTCACCTGCCGAAGCAACCAGCCCTGAAAATGGATGGCGCTGAAGCGTTTTGCCTATACACTACCGTTACGGGCATGTGCGACGTTCTCTGTGACGTCATTAAGCCGTAACGAGTAGGACGTGCGCGGCGGAGAGCGCAGAAGGGTCTGGGCGTGAGCCCGCTTGGAGCCTCCGTCGGTGCAGATCTTGGTGGTAGTAGCAAATACTCCAGCGAGGCCCTGGAGGACTGACGTGGAGAAGGGTTTCGCGTGAACAGTAGTTGCTCGCGAGTCAGTCGATCCTAAGCTCAAGGAGAAATCTTATGTCGATGTGGCGTGTTTTTTCAAAACGGAACGAATTCATTTTGTTTCATTATGATAAATAACGCCCTTTGAGCGAAAGGGAATCCGGTTCCTATTCCGGAACCCGGCAGCGGAACCGTTTCAATAATCGTTCCCTCGTTTTTACAGCGAGTGTTCGACGGGGTAACCCAAAGTGGCCTGAAGACGCCGCCGAGAGGTCCGGGAAGAGTTTTCTTTTCTGCCTGAGCGTTCGAGTTCCATGGAATCCTATAGAAGGGAGATATGGTTCGGAACGCGAAGAGCACCGCATTTGCGGCGGTGTCCGGATACTCTCTGCGGACCTTGAAAATTCAGGTGAGGGATGTACGTGGAGATGTCGCGCCGGTTCGTACCCATATCCGCAGCAGGTCTCCAAGGTGAAGAGCCTCTAGTCGATAGAATAATGTAGGTAAGGGAAGTCGGCAAATTGGATCCGTAACTTCGGAATAAGGATTGGCTCTGAGGACCGGGGCGTGTCGGGTTTGGACGGGAAGCGGATGCGGCCGGTGCCGGGCCTGGTCGATGCTCTAGCGTCTCTCGGGGCGCGAGGGCGGACTCCGGACCCGCGTTCCGGCCTTCCGCGGATCTTCCTAGCCGTAAGGCCGTGTCGGTTTCGTCTCGTGCGCGATCGGCGCGGTTCTGTACGACCGCCGTTCAACGGTCAGCTCAGAACTGGCACGGACAAGGGGAATCCGACTGTCTAATTAAAACAAAGCATTGCGATGGCCCTCGCGGGTGTTGACGCAATGTGATTTCTGCCCAGTGCTCTGAATGTCAACGTGAAGAAATTCAAGCAAGCGCGGGTAAACGGCGGGAGTAACTATGACTCTCTTAAGGTAGCCAAATGCCTCGTCATCTAATTAGTGACGCGCATGAATGGATTAACGAGATTCCCACTGTCCCTATTTGCTACTCGCTGCCTGCATCTGTAGGGAGCGGACGTGTGCCGGAATATTTTCTGAATTTTAATTAAAAATCGAATTCCAAAATTCCCATTGGTTCTCACCAAAAATCGGCCCCTCTCGTTTCCTCCTTAGGAACTTTGTTCCGGAGGCCGCGGCCATATTGGTTTTTGGAGCGAGAAGGAAACAGTGTGGGTGTTACCCAACAGTGTGCGAAGAGACGCGAGTGACAGTGCGAGAGAGACGCCAGTGGCAGTGTTCCCCCCCGGGGCTACGTGCCCCCTCACCCCCCCCGCGATAGTGACGTTTTTGCCCCTCTGCGACAGTGACGTTTTACCCCTCCGCGATAGTGACGTTTTTACCCCCCAGTGATAGTGACGCTTTTACTCCCCCCCCCAGTGACGTGGTAGTGCGCGTGGAGACCTCTAGGTCCGGTAGGACCCGCCGACGGGGTAAGTACTTTTACTTGGGACTTAGGAAAATTGTTCGACCTGTGCGGACGGAGCGGACTACACAGTCATATATGCGAAACATCGAAACTCTCGTATCGGAAACGCTTTTGGTTCGTGTATTAACTGGTCGAAGCTGTTCGTGTATTATTGGACTAAGCGTTCGTGTATTACTCGGACTGAAGGTGCGTTCTCTGCGGTGATCACCGGCCGCCGATATGGCCGACGAGGCCGACAAACAGAAAGCGCTGAAGGAGCAGGAGGCCGACAAACTAAAAGCGCTGAAGGAGCTGGAGGCTGAAAAGCAACAACAGGCGCTGATTGAGAAGGAGATGGAACGCAAGGCCGAAGAATTAAAGATCCTGGCAGAAATGAGGCGCGACTTCACTCCACGCGCAGCCCTGGCCCGGAGCCCACCCCAGGGGGTGTACAGCACGCCATCGAGCGTAATGATGGTGGACGCAACGGCATCACCACCGGCGACGCAGTCACAACCGGCAAAGCGCCATTTGTCCTCTCCCGAAGAGGTACAAGAAGTTGTGCGTCGACGTCTGGGCGGCAGGAAGCAGGCGCAGCGTCTGGACGTCCCACCAATAGGAGGCCCGCTAGCGCGGCCGTGTACCCCACCGCCGCCTGCGCCTAAAGAGCTGGGACCTGCCGAGGATGGCGCAAGAGACTACGAGCAAGAGGAGAAGCCGGAGAACACAACTGCATCATTGGAAATAGACTCCCTGACGACAGCCCCGGTGACCACCCTGGCTGGGCTGGCGACGGCAGCGACGCAAGGCATCATGGAGGCAGTAAGGTCGAAGACTTCACGCCTGAATAAGGACGAAGTTGCAGCTATAGGACTCCACACAGAGAGAATATCAGCCGTCATTGTCCATCTTACCCTGCGCTTAGCCGAGGCGGAAAGCCAGGCTGCCATCAATGCGGCAAGGCAGAACAAAGCCCAACCAATGGGGGAGCAGCGAGCGCTGGCGCCGTCTTACGCCACCGCACTTAAGCTACCGCAGCGACAGGAGCCGGTTCGTATTGAGGCAGCCCCGGGACCCATTCTTGCCTTTTACCCCGTGGACGAAAATGGTGCCTTGAAAACGGCGGAGGAAACTAAAAACGAACTAAAAAAGGCTATTGACCCCGCAAAACTGTGGGTCCAGGTATCCAAGGTCAGGAAGGTGGGCAATGCTGGCGTGCTGGTGCAGACCACCACGGAAGCGGCGGCGACGAGACTACGGGCGGCGATTCCGGCAACGCTCAGGGTGGCCGAACCAAAGAGAAAGCAGCCACTTGTATGTCTGAACAGGCTCGACGGTGACCCGACGTTTGATGAAGTTCTGGAGGCGCTCCACGAGCAAAATTTTAAGGAAGACCCCACATGGCCCCTTGAACGCATGCGAAAGGAGGCCACAGGGGCGTTCAAAAAGAATCGGTCCCGGGGTGCGGCCCAGGCGACCGCCGTGATATTTGCATGCTCGGCAGAACTCAGGGAGGCGCTACTGAGAAAGGGGCGAGTATACATCGGGTGGCAGGCGGTAGAAGTGGTAGACTATGTGGATGTCACCTGCTGCAACAAGTGCCAGCAGTACGGGCACCCTGAGCGTTCGTGTCGGTCGGCGGAGGCCACGTGCCAACGATGCGGAGAGACTGGCCACCGTGGGGAAGCGTGCAAATCTACCACCACGTGCTGCGCTACTTGCAAACGCTTTGGAAGACGGGAGGCTGCGAGCCACAGGACGGCCTCCAGAGACTGCCCGGCGAGAGCACATGCTATACAGAGGAGTGTTGCAATGACCCAGTATGGATAGGCCCCCCATAAAAATTGGACAACTTAATCTCGCCGGGTCAGCGCTCTCCACTAGAGAGCTCCCTGCGGTGTGCCGAGAGCAGGACCTGGACCTGGTCCTTGTGCAGGAGCAGTACACGCAGGCCGACGAATACATTTTGCAGCATGGACCCACGGCGAAAGCAGGGGCATACATACATCGACGGGGCGCGGCCTGCGCGGTGCTGCACCACCTTTCCAATGACCACTGTATTGTGCTGCACTTGGAGGAGGGAGACCTGCACGTGGTCTCCGCGTATTTCCAGTACGGGGAGCCGATTGACCGACACCTGCACCACCTGGAAGGAGTAATGGAGGCCCTAAGAGGAAGAAGGGTAATAGTCTGCGCGGACGCCAACACCCACTCGCCTATGTGGCATAGTGCGCCCCGACACTATACTGGCCGGGGCCACGCAGCGGAGTACAGGCGGGTGGCTCTAGAAGCATTTATAGCTGCGCATGATCTGACCGTCCACAATGAGGAGGGCCAACCCTCAACCTTCTATGGACCCAACGGGGAGTCGAACATCGACATTACGGTTGCGACGAGGAATGTCGACCTGTCTGGGTGGACTGTGAACGAGAATGCCAGCTCGAGCGATCACCGCCTCATCACCTTCCAGGTGGATGCAGCTTGCGGACGCCACAGCGCTGAGCCGGGCGGGGAGCCGGTGCGCTACCGTGACCGCGGTGTGAACTGGCCGCACTTTCGCCAGACTATCCATGCGCGAATGGGGAGGCTTGACCTAGACAAGCCAGCGCCCTTGGTCTGCAGGGATTTCACGAAAGTAGTTGCGAGTACGGCGCGCCAATGCCTGGGTGTGAAAGGGACACCCAAGGACGCAGGGTACGAATGGTGGGGACCGGAGCTTGAGAGGCTCCGGAAATCACAGCGCAAGGCGAGGAACAAATGGCAGGTAACGCGAAAGGACGGGGGGCCGAGAGAGGAACGAACGAGAGCTGAATTTCATGAGGTGCGAGCGCGATACCGAAAGGCAATGGAGGAGGCGGAGCTTGCGCATTTTAGAAAGATTGCCGAAGCGGGCAATGCGGACCCGTGGGGGTTGGCTTACCGTGCCGCTAGCGGCAGGCTACGGCCACCCTCCCGGGTCATTAATGGCACTAAGTTGGCGGAGGGCTACGCCGCCACCGTGGGGGACGCGGCGACCGGCCTCCTGCGGGCTCTCTGTCCAGATGACGACCCGTCTCTTGACACGCCCTATCACAGGAGTGTTCGTGTCGCTGCCTCACTCACCCCGTCAGGCCAGGCTGCGCCTCCTCTGTCACGTGACAGTCTGGGATGCATTATCCGCAGCCTGCCTAACACGGCACCGGGACTTGACGGAATTAGCGCGCGAATAGTGAGGAACGTATGGGAAGCTGTACCCGCGGAAGTCACCGCGGTGTATGGCAAGTGTGTTTCGGAGGGTGTGTTTCCGGATGTGTGGAAGGACGGCCGGCTGCTTGTCTTGCCCAAGGGCAACGGCAAGCCGCTGACCGACCCGAAGGCTTACAGACCTATCACGCTGCTGCCTGTGCTTGGGAAGATTCTGGAGCGCGTAATCCTAAGCTGCGCTCCCACGATCGGCAATCAGATCTCTGCCGCCCAGCACGGGTTTACTCAGGGCAAGTCAACCGTCTCGGCGCTCAACGACATCCTGCGCGCCGCGAGGGAGGGCTCGGGCAAGTATGTGCAGGCCATTTTTCTGGACATCTCGGGCGCCTTCGATAACGCCTGGTGGCCGATGATCCTGACGAAAGTCAAGCGGGGGGGGTGCCCGCCCAACATCTTTGAGATGCTGGCGGACTACTTCACCCGCCGACGAGTCGGGCTTTTCATCGGGGACCGGGTGGAATGGAAGGTGTCCACGATGGGCTGCCCCCAAGGCTCCGTCCTGGGTCCACCATTATGGAACCTGCTGATGGACGACTTGCTTCGGCTACCGCTGCCCAGTGGCGTCCGTATGGTAGCATACGCGGACGATGTGACCATCCTGATCGAGTCCCAATCCCGCTCTGGGATAGAGGCCGCCTCACGACAAACTTTGGAGCTGGTCGCGGCATGGGGTGGCAGGAACAGGCTGGCATTCTCCCCTGCGAAGTCATCAATGATGACGATCAGGGGAAAATTCCAGCGGCCCCCCACAGTCAAGCTGGCTGGGGACTCGGTCAGGAGTGTCACCTCTGTGACGGTGTTGGGCGTGGTGCTCGACGAGAGTCAGTCCTTCGCGCGGCATGCGACATCGATAGGGGAACGCGCGGCCAAATGCTTTGGTAAGATGTCAAGAGTGTCGGCATCCTCCTGGGGCATTCGATATCCCGGACTGCGCGTCCTCTACAGGGGCACTTTCGTAGCCACGGTGACGTATGCTGCTGCTTGTTGGCACCATAGGGCGACACTCCACGTTGTTCGCAGCGCGCTGCTCAGGTGCCAGAGACCAAGCCTGATACTGCTGACGAAGGCGTACAGGTCTACCAGTACGGCTGCGCTGGCAGTGTTGGGCGGTGTTCTCCCGGCTGACCTGGAGGTGATCCGTGCAGGGCGGTATGATGTGGAGCGCCAGGCCGCGGCCGAAGCACAGGCAGAGCCGAGCCTTCGGCGACGTGAGCTGGCACGACGGAAGAAAGAGATATGGAATGACACGGTTGATGCATGGCAGAAAAGATGGGAGAATGAGGAGAAAGGACGGGAGCTATTCCGTTTCTTTCCGGACGTGGCAGCTCGACTCAGGTCGCACTGGGTTGTGCCCGACCACCAGGTGTCCCAGATTCTCACGGGACACGGGTGCTTCAGGAAGAGGCTGAATGAAATGGCGCTATGTGAGGATAGTATGTGTGAATGCGGTATGGAAGAGGAAGACCTACACCACGTGCTGTGGGTCTGCCCCCTGTATGCAGAGGCAAGGTGCAAGATGATGGATGGGATAAGCTGCGCGGAGGTCGGTCCGATTTACTATCGCGACCTCGTGAGCTCACCGGCGAACTTCGCGAGGCTAGCGGAATACGCGCACAAGTGGCACGCCGCCCGGAGGGAATTGGAGCACGTAGGAGCGGACTCATTTATTACCGGAGCCTAAAACCTGGAACAATTTGACGGCGACAGGCAGCGAAGCAGAATTTCTTTGTGTTCTCTGTGCTAGTGCACGCCCTATTAAGGGAGAAGTGCAGGGACACACACATGGCTAATTTGTAAGGGATCAAGAAGCGCCTGCGGACCGTTAAAATAAGATGGCCAAGAGAGCTATGTCCGCAGCCGCCCCACGTTTCGGCCCGTATAACGTTGGTTGGTCGGGCCATGGGAAGGTTGGAGGGAGTGTGTCCCTATCTACTATCTAGCGAAACCACAGCCAAGGGAACGGGCTTGGGAGAATCAGCGGGGAAAGAAGACCCTGTTGAGCTTGACTCTAGTCTGGCATTGTAAGGAGACATGAGAGGTGTAGCATAAGTGGGAGATCGTTCGCGCGATCGTCGCTGAAAAACCACTACTTTCATTGTTTCATTACTTACTCGGTTGGGCGGAAGCGGTGCGCGGTCGATAATATCGGCGGGCGCACGGTGTTTCGTTCCAAGCGTGCAGAGTGGCGACGTGGCGGCAACGCTCGTCGCCGTACAACTCCCGCGTGATCCGGTTCGAGGACACTGCCAGGCGGGTAGTTTGACTGGGGCGGTACATCTGTCAAAGAATAACGCAGGTGTCCTAAGGCCAGCTCAGCGAGGACAGAAACCTCGCGTGGAGCAAAAGGGCAAAAGCTGGCTTGATCCAGATGTTCAGTACGCATAGGGACTGCGAAAGCACGGCCTATCGATCCTTTAGTATAAAGAGTTTTTAGCAAGAGGTGCCAGAAAAGTTACCACAGGGATAACTGGCTTGTGGCAGCCAAGCGTTCATAGCGACGTTGCTTTTTGATCCTTCGATGTCGGCTCTTCCTATCATTGCGAAGCAAAATTCGCCAAGCGTTGGATTGTTCACCCATCAAAAGGGAACGTGAGCTGGGTTTAGACCGTCGTGAGACAGGTTAGTTTTACCCTACTGATGGCTTGTCGTTGCGATAGTAATACTGCTCAGTACGAGAGGAACCGCAGTTTCGGACATTTGGTTCATGCACTCGGCCGAGCGGCCGGTGGTGCGAAGCTACCATCCGCGGGATTATGCCTGAACGCCTCTAAGGCCGAAGCCAGCCTAGCCGAATCCGGCAAGGATATGCTCACTGTGGAGCCCCGAGAGTCGGGAGGCTCTAAACAATGTGACTTTACTAGTCGCGCTTCACCACGTGAGGTGCGACGTCGAAGCCCATTTGGATCGCGGAGATCGATGCTGTCCGTTTAACGCGTGCATCACGGCTCCGAAGGTCCGAATTTACCTCAGTTCGATGTCGGGGCTCGGAATAGTCTGTAGACGACTTCCGTTCCTGGCGGGGTGTTGTGCTCGGTAGAGCAGCGTCGTGCTGCGATCTGTTGAGACTCAGCCCTACGCCAGGTGATTCGTCCGAGGACGATGATGCCTTTCGGACGCCGCTTCCTATTGTTGTCGTCAGACTTTCGTGTTTGGCGTTATTGTTACGATAGGCGTCACGGCGTTGGATCGGATTAATACGCGAACGCGCCCCGCTCGAGAGATTTCCTCTAGTTTTGTTCGAAAGCGTTGTTGGAGAGAATTTATCAATCTCTACTCGGCCGTCGGCGCCGGCTTTTTTTTTTTTTTTTTTTTTACTACGGATTTAATACACGAACCAGTTCGCATTTTAATACACGAACTAGAGGCTGCGCGCGCGCGCTCTTTGCGTAGTTCCAGTGCGCCAGTGTAATACACGAACCGACGAGAGGGACACTCGCCTCATCGAGCACGTTCACGTCCTCCCGAAGCCGGATCGGCACGGCTCGCAACGAACTCCTAAACTGAAACGTTATCGTTTCTCTTGTGTAGGACCCTTTTGTAAAGCTGCAGTTTTTGCAATTTAATCATGTAATGACTTCTAATAATACTGAACTGAATGCAATAGCTCTTTACTCATACTCATTCGTTAAACTATATACATTACAAAAATTATAAATAGTTGTGTCGGTGCATACTCGTATGGTTTTCTGCAAATAAATAAATAAAATAATGTCTTGCCTCAAAGAGATCACCGATGAATCACATTGTAAATAATTGTGCCATTAGAAAATTTCATAGAGTCCCTAAAAAGAAAAAGAAAAAACCGAGGTTAGCGCTGCGATGGGGGGGAACCATTTTCGATTGTAATTCCCCCAACCCCCTAAATACAAAAATAAGAGAACGATAAAACTTATAAAACGAAAATTGGTTTGGACGAGATACAGTTAGCAGTCTTTGAGATATAGAACATTTTCAAAAATGGGGTGTCTTAGAGCGTGGGCGGATCCATGGATAGGGGCCTTTAAAAATTATATTGAGGTTACTAATATCATTCTTTTTGTAAACTTGACAGTTTGCACGAGAGACACATCCAAAGTGGTAAAATGTGCGCCCCCCAAATAAATTCAAAAATAAGAGAATGATAGAACTTAAAAATATATATCAACGAAAGCTTCCAACGAAAATAGTACATTTTCAAAAACCCGGGGCGGGACGGGGGATGGAGGGGGGGGGGGGGGGGCGTCTCAGAGCGTAGGCGTATCCATCGATAGGGGTCTTTAAAAATTATATTGAGGTCACTAATATCATTCTTTTTCTAAACTTGACAGTTTGCACGAGAGAGACACACCCGAAGTGGTAAAATGTGCCCCCCCCCCCCCCCTCCCCCTGTAAATTCAAAAATAAGAGAATGATAGAACTTAAAAATATATATCAACGAAAACTTCCAACGAAAATAGTACATTTTCAAAAACCCCGGGCGGGACGGGTGCTGGAGGGGGGGGGGGGGGGGCGTCTTAGATCGTAGGCGCATCCACGGATAGGGGTCTTTAAAAATTATATTGAGGTTACTAATATCATTATTTTTCTAAACTTGACAGTTTGCACGAGAGACACACACCCAAAGTGGTAAAATGTGCCCGCCCCCCCCCCCCCCCCGTAAATTAAAAAATAAGAGAATGATTCAACTTAATAATATATATATGTATACACATATATCAACTTCCAATATCCGATATAGTACATTTTCAAAAATGGGGTGTCTTAGAGCTTAGGCATAGTACACTTTCAGAAACCCGGGGCGGGACGGGGGAGGGAGGGGGGGGGGGGGGTGTCTTAGATCGTAGGCGTATCCATGGATAGGGGTCTTTAAAGATTATATTGAGGTTACTAATATCATTCTTTTTCTAAACTTGACAGTTTGCACGAGAGAGACACACCCGAAGTGGTAAAATGTGCCCCCCCCCCCCCCCTCCCCCTGTAAATTCAAAAATAAGAGAATGATAGAACTTAAAAATATATATCAACGAAAACTTCCAACGAAAATAGTACATTTTCAAAAACCCCGGGCGGGACGGGGGATGGAGGGGGGGGGGCTGCGGGGGCGTCTCAGAGCGTAGGCGTATCCATCGATAGGGGTCTTTAAAAATTATATTGAGGTTACTAATATCATTCTTTTTCTAAACTTGACAGTTTGCACGAGAGAGACACACCCGAAGTGGTAAAATGTGCCCGCCCCCCCAACCCCCGGGAATTCAAAAATAATTCGGGCGTGTCGGTTGGGGCTGTTCATCGATCACTTATAGAAATCATCTATTCATTATAACTTATCACCGCCTTTGCCTCAACTGCCCGATACGAGATTTTGCGCGCATAGCACTGTTGTAATGCGGCGCGACGTACGAGTTGATAACCGGACGTAGCGCGCGTGTTGCTCTACAGCGAACGAACGGCGGTGGGTCGAGGTGTTTCTGGCGAGAGAGAAGTTTTTCTATGTTTATGGATATAACTGAAACTCCGTCTGGCGCGCGCGGCTTCATCCGTGTTATTAGTGTTGTGTGCGATGAGTAAGCGAGAGGCGTCCGTCTTTAATTACATACGGAGAGAGGGAGACATGATAATATTCATACGATGGTGATTGCGCGAGTGTTTTGTGATAGTTTTTAAAATATACTTCACCTTACGTTCGCGCTCTCGTCGTGTGTGTTATGTTATTATTATTGTTGATGGTGATGTATAATAAGAGGGAGGCTTCTTGCTTGCTCGCCGTGCGTGTTGAACTGTGTGGACCGACGGTGCGTATGTTATGCGTGTCCGTCTAAGAGCGGTCGTTGTATGAAATTATACGAACGGCGCGACGTTACCGGCGCATCGATGCGTGCAGTGTCCGTCGCGTCCGATGAGTATATGCTCTCATTGATTGAGATCCATATTTATGTGAGGCGCTCTATACGTTCCGGGCTGAATCGTATATGATCACGCGAATGTGTCAACAGAATATACACGTGAACGAGTCTCGGTACGAACGTTCCGAATTGGGGGCTTTTCCGTTCACGACTTTACACGTCGTCGACGCCAACGCCCTTATGCGCGCGCAGCGCGTCTGTACGGGTTGAGATATACTCTTTCAGATGTTCGCACGTGCGACAATAAACAGAAGTCTAAATTGAGCTCGCCCGGTCGGCGTTTGCGTCTCTGAGATCGCGAACGCGCGGGTTTATGAGGATTCAGGTGCCCGCTCCGCTTCGCCGCGGGACGGGTGCCGACGATCTCTTGTTTCGAAGCTCCCTGGTTGATCCTGCCAGTAGTTATATGCTTGTCTCAAAGATTAAGCCATGCATGTCTCAGTGCAAGCCGTATTAAGGCGATACCGCGAATGGCTCAATATATCAGTTTTGGTTCCTTAGATCTTACTCAGTTACTTGGATAACTGTGGTAATTCTAGAGCTAATACATGCAATCAGAACTCTGACCAGTGATGGGATGAGTGCTTTTATTAGATCAAAACCAATCGACGGAGGGCTGCGCGTCTGAAGTCGTTAATTTTGATGAATCTGGATAACTTTTGCCGATCGCATGGTCCAGTACCGGCGACGCATCTTTCAAATGTCTGCCTTATCAACTTTCGATGGTAGTTTCTGCGACTACCATGGTTGTCACGGGTAACGGGGAATCAGGGTTCGATTCCGGAGAGGGAGCCTGAGAAACGGCTACCACATCCAAGGAAGGCAGCAGGCGCGCAAATTACCCACTCCCGGCACGGGGAGGTAGTGACGAAAAATAACGATACGGGACTCTTACGAGGCCTCGTAATCGGAATGAGTACACTTTAAATATTTTAACGAGGAACAATTGGAGGGCAAGTCTGGTGCCAGCAGCCGCGGTAATTCCAGCTCCAATAGCGTATACTAAAATTGTTGCGGTTAAAAAGCTCGTAGTTGCATTTGTGCGCCGCGCTGTCGGTGCACCGCATCCGCGGTGATACTGACACGTCTGCGGAGCATATCGTCGGTGAGCCGTCGGTCAAACGTCGGTTCAATATCAAAATCCTATCGCGGTGCTCTTCAATGAGTGTCGAGGTGGGCCGACAATTTTACTTTGAACAAATTAGAGTGCTCAAAGCGGGCTCAAAATGCTGCTTGAATATTTCGTGCATGGAATAATAGAATATGATCTCGGTTCTATTTTGTTGGTTTTCAGAACTCCCGAGGTAATGATTAATAGGGATAACTGGGGGCATTCGTATTGCGACGTTAGAGGTGAAATTCTTGGATCGTCGCAAGACGAACATCAGCGAAAGCATTTGCCAAAGGTGTTTTCATCAATCAAGAACGAAAGTTAGAGGTTCGAAGGCGATTAGATACCGCCCTAGTTCTAACCGTAAATATGTCATCTAGCGATCCGCCGACGTTACTACAATGGCTCGGCGGGCAGCTTCCGGGAAACCAAAGATTTTGGACTCCGGGGGGAGTATGGTTGCAAAGCTGAAACTTAAAGGAATTGACGGAAGGGCACCACCAGGAGTGGAGCCTGCGGCTTAATTTGACTCAACACGGGAAATCTCACCAGGCCCGGACACCGGAAGGATTGACAGATTAACAGCTCTTTCTTGATTCGGTGGGTGGTGGTGCATGGCCGTTCTTAGTTGGTGGAGCGATTTGTCTGGTTAATTCCGGTAACGAACGAGACTCTAGCCTGCTAAATAGGCGTCGTCATTTAGGTGTGCGCGGCTAACGGTCGCGCAACTCACTGGCGACGTATTAAAATTCTTCTTAGAGGGACCGGCGGCTTCGAGCCGCACGAGATTGAGCAATAACAGGTCTGTGATGCCCTTAGATGTCCTGGGCCGCACGCGCGCTACACTGAAGGAATCAGCATGTTCTCCCTGGCCTAGAGGCCCGGGCAACCCGCTGAAACTCCTTCGTGCTGGGGATTGGGGTTTGCAATTATCCCCCATAAACGAGGAATTCCTAGTAAGCGCGAGTCATAAGCTCGCGTTGATTACGTCCCTGCCCTTTGTACACACCGCCCGTCGCTACTACCGATTGAATGATTTAGTGAGGTCTTCG